>JAHDVE020006432.1:0-29393 GCA_022606495.2 Halesus radiatus | reverse complement strand
GTAAAGAATTATGGAAGGTTATTCATAGAAAATTCAAATTCTATTTATGTTTTTCCAATTTTTAATTTGTTTATATATTTATATAGTTTTTTTTTTCTTCGATAATATACTTTTTTTTCTACCTTAAAATAACAACATCTTATAATTTTAACACCTTTCCAACAAAATCTGTTTTTTTAATTAGTTTATAATTTCATATATTTTTTATTTTCCTGTTTTAAATCCGATTTTTTATTTAAAGAATGATTTTTCTTCAAATTACCAAAAAACGTTAAAGTAATGCGATAGAACTAAATTATTTTTTTGTTCTAAATCTAATTAAAGAACATACATTTTATTATTTCATAAATCTTCAAAACTTTCATACATATTTTATTAACTCTCTTTTCTTTGTCAAATACATTTTATAAAACAGACTGATAAAACATTGGCTATTCACCATCCAATCATACTTTTTTATGGCTTCAATAAAGCAACCCCATTGAATACAATATGCTTGGTTTCAAACGATGTTGGAGGAACGTCGAATTCCAAATTATTTATTCTTCCCGCTTTATAGAATATCAATAAACTCTAATAATTTGTGAAGGGGTTTATAAATATTAATATTAATTCTTTATTATACGTTATTAACAACCAAAATGGACATACACTTTTCCTTTATTAATTTACTATGTCTAAACAAATATATTGTAAAAAACCTTAATTGAAGCCAAATCCACTTATTTTGTTGATCAAATATTGAATTTCTCCAATCAATTAATAAAAAGATATATTACAATCACAATTTACATACCCTACTCTCAAACATATCGGCTCGGAAATGGCGCAAAAGCCAGCAGAGGACCAACCAGAATAATAAACATTCAACTCTTCGCTAATGATCACTCCCGAGCAACTAGAGAGACTCAGAGTGGATAATTTAACAATGACCAATGTAATAAATATAAATGCTCAATGTAATTGTAGAGATTATATAGGATTGTGCTCAACCGCCAACACCTCACTGATTTATCCAGACTCCTCGCGTTGAGCAACCTTGGCATGTACAACGATACTAAGAGTAGAAATCGATAAACGATGATGCGGGGATTGACCGCTGGCGCTTTAGTGTTCGCAGCCTGGAAGCCCAGAAGATGGATCTACAAAATATTGGGGACAGGCTCTCTGATGATTTTCAAGGAGTTTTTCCTCGAATACTACATCCTCTTTAGCAGACTCGAAACCATAGCATTTAGGCAAACCTTCAGTCGGCAAGAACAATAAATCCGAAACTTGTAATTTAACTTAGTTGTATGTTTTGTTTTTTATTAATTTGGTTTTTTAATGATTCTCTGGACATCATAAACGTATTTTATGAAATTATTAGGTTTGAATTTTACTATCCAACTCATAAGAGGATGGAGGAACTACGCAAGCTGTCTGGCGAGTATTTGCAGATGCTTGACCTAGAGAGACAGTTGGAGGCAGGCCGAAGAAAATATTCCAATTGATATTTGACTTAAAATATGTTTTATACTGGTCCTCCCTTATTATCTTCAATTTAATTTCGATATAATAATTTCGAGTATATTTTATTTATAAACAAATTTAATGTACTATAAATTAGAAGTTTCTAACAAATCATATTTTTTAAGGGTTTTTATACTCGTTCCCAACACAGTCGCTTGAGTAAGAGAGACCTTAGATAATTTACAAACAGATAGAAAGATAATAGGTTTTCTGGACAATCCAGAAAGAAATGATACTCGATAGTTGGAAAAAATTACAATGTTTATGTTCATATGTCATAGAAATAACCAATAAAAATCACTTTAGTTTAATATAGATTGTTTGGCTGACGAATAACACCGTTCTCTGCAGCACAGATGGACTAGACTCTATTAGGCACATCAAAAATTAGGTAATACGACATCTAATTTAAATATCATATAATTAAGCAGAGATTCTAAAGATAAATAAATAAATTTATGTGAGATTAAAATGAGTCTATATAGATTCTGAAAAATATGAAAAAATATGAAAAAACTAAGAAAATAGCACAAGAAAAATTCAAGAATTCTAGAAATTTGAAAACAAGGAAAACCAATAAAAGACATTCGTGTTTAAGACTTAAAGTAAGTTTAGTAGGTGGGAGGGAGTCAGGAAGTCATCAAATTTTAAAAACCTTTATTTGGCTGTTTATAATATGCATCATTTCTTTGAAAAAAGACAAAAAAACGTTTGAAATCGGTTTATTAAAAAATTAAAGTCATCGCAAGGTTATAAATTCATAATAAAGGATCTAGCTTCGAAACTATATATATATATATATATGCTCCAGATGTATTATAAATTTACAAAGCTATTATTTCCCCTTTATTCATAAATCAGTTTTTCTGGGACATCCCATATTTCGTTTTTTTTAACCTTTCCCATCTTTTAACTTAAATCTCTTCTCTTCAATGATTCGAATTTTTTGAGGTTTCGTGAGGCGAGTTCTTATGATTCCTTATTACAGCTCTTCAAGGAATACATTCAGATAGCCTGCAATTATATTTGTGTACAGGCTTCGTCGACTTCTTATCAATTAATCGCGATTTGCTTCGATTAGCCTGGTTGTCTCCTTTCTGAGAAAACCTTTGGCTTCACAAATTACTTATGTGCTATAACACTCAAAGGCTTTGGAGACATGCAGTTGTTCTACAAGCTTCAGGCGCTTGTCTTACTCGGAATGTGACTAGAAGATTATTTTAAGCAGCTATCTCGACATTGTCTTGATATTGCCTTTGAGTACGGCCTGCAGGATACTGAGAAGTGACGTGATGCATTGTGCAACTTAGTTATTTGGAGATACGGCATCACATTTGATGGAAACAGTTTACTTTTTCCTAATCTGCCATGCATCTACAACAATGTAGAAAAGTTGTTTTGGGATGTTGTGAAGTTTGGAGGATTTCGCAGGCTTTTGGGAGTCTCGGTCTGGGTCTTATTGTTGGACCTGCAGACTTTGGTGCGACTCTGCAAGTTCCGGAGTGTTCGGCGTGGTTGGAGACTGGTTGCCTCCTTCCAAGCTGCAGAGATCTCGTTGGTTGTTGCTACCTTGCAGTAATCTAAAGAGATTATGGGAGTGTTACTGAGCACTCATCATCATTATAATTAGCCTATATTTGGAAAATAGTAATAAGTAATTATGTGTTTTTGTTAGTGAAAAAACATAATTTGCAAACAAAATGTAAATATATCTTTGCAAATATTGATATTGATATCTATTATGTAATTATGAACTTCTTGAGCTTAAATCAGAATAAATTACGAAATAATTTATATTGTCAATAATAAAAATTAAAAAAAATTGATTTAATGTAAGTCTGAAAAAAAATAAAAAAAAATTGAAATTGGCAGCCTATAGATAACTACATGATACATTTATAGTTATATTATAAATAAAAGTAAATATGTTTGTAAGGACAGAAACTTTAATGATAATAAAAATTATTGTTAAAACTATTAACAACAGAAGTTGTGGTTGTCGTTCTTCGGAATAGTTTGCCAGGCCAGAACGCTAAATAAATATAAAATATTTATACCGGCAAATTGTTTATTATCAGAAATATATTTTTGTCATTTATTGGGAATGTAAACAAATACAGTAATTTATTTTTATTTTGTCCAACTTTTGAAAAGAGTATAATAATGCTAATGTGAATATCTCTTTATTATAACTCTAGAATTCAGCAGACAAATTATATTAGAATTAACTATTCCCTCTATTGTTTATACCGGATTCAAACCTGCCATTAGACATACTCCTAAATAATAATACTAAAATACATATATAAGTCTAAAAAAATAACTAGCACTTGCAGTATGACCAAACCGGGTAGTCAGTCCCACAAGGCTATCGGATAGATGTGCTAATGACTGGTTGCCAAAGGTATAATGGTTTTTATACAAAAACAATGGAGTTGATAATTCTTTTAAAGATGCTTGAAAAATTTGGAGGGTTTGATGTTTTTTTACTTCATTTCTTGCTAATGTTATTACGACTTGACCTACCATTTAACAGGGTCTGCTTGCTCGATCTGGTACTCTATTTTCGGTTCTGTATTTATTTGCTATTCACACTTTGGGAGAAGGCCTAAAATGAGATTTGCTGGAAAAAGAAAAGAAATGGATTTTAGTAAACTTTAAATTTTTATGGTTTATATCATACTATTTAGGGTCATGCATTTCTTGCAAATTAAGTTTTTCGACATATTGTGAACGCTTCGGATTTATTTAAGATGAAAAAGTTAAAATACTGCTTGTCTTTAGTGTTTTTGTAAAGAAAATGTGTTTTTGATTGATAACAAAATATAAAAAAAAATATTGATTCTAAAATATTTCGATTCTGTTTTTTAAATTAGAATTTTATATAAAATTCCTATGTTTATTTTTTTATTTAAAAACTATAAACTATCGCAATATATTGATAAATATACACATAAAAGTTATAAATAGTCATGTGCCAATAAACAATATTTTAAATTAATTGGGGGGAGATTTGAAATTCGAGGTATGGTAAACAAGCCTCTAAAATATAGGGATCTTACAATAACAGACCCACAGCAATCAGTCATAGGTGGATAAAAATCGATAATCAGGAGCTAACGAATCCCAACTATCCTATCTGGCATCATTATATCATGTTTTATGTGTTACTTTTATCAATTTGAATAACAATTTTTTAAAATATGTTGATCATTTTTAGTTCGTTTTTGAACATATCAAACAATAGTGTTTGAGAATAAAGCGTTGGCAATCTGAAAGTCGAGAGAAATCAATACATTAACACCAGAAACAATCCGATGACTTTATTTCGATATCAGCTCACCTGGCTACAACAATCAGATACAGTTTTTTAAAAATCTAAAAAAATATTCAGTATATTCATAGATTTATTAAAGGAAAGATATTTCGGAAATTGATATTTACAATAAAAAAAAAATTAGTATTTATAATTAACTTTTATTTACTTTTATTTACTTTTATTACATTAAAAAAACTAAATTCTGCTTTATTATGCTCTAGTTATAAAATTGCAATCTCCGTTTTCTCAAAGTTTAAAAAAAATACATGTAGATGTTGTTTGTATTTGGGGACTTTTTAATAATATTTTAGCTTCTCCAAAGGAATCAGGATTTCTTAAGAGGATGATTTCGGGCTTCTTTTCTCCCAAATACTAAGTATATGACTATCGGATTTTGATTTTTTGAAAATTTAAGAAGTCGGTAATCTAATGTCCAGATTGTTTCAACAATTGTTTTGGAACCAAGTTCTGCAACACTACTTGCCTCATGATACCTGAGCTACCTTTTTTTCATCTTTATATGCGGTAATCAGGGTCAAGATGCAGTATTTAGAAAACCCAAGGAGATGTTTATTACCCTCTATTGAATTTTATGATTCAAAGGGAGTCAAATGAGTAAAAAATCGACTTTTGTATGATAAAAATGCCTTGGTTGAACAACCTTTCAGTTGAAAATCAGATGATTCGATACGAATATTTTATATTTAATTTCCGAAATTTTTCAATCAAAATTGGTTTTGTTGCCTTGGTTTTTATGAAAACAAGAAACTTTAGTTAAAAAGTGGATTTAAACGATATCAAGAAAAAAACAAAAATTGCCGAAAGTATGAAGATGTTCTGATGCATATGAAAATTTAGCTGTATGAATTGATCCCACCATTGTTTTAGATGGGTAACCTTTGTGGTCCGACTCCAACGTTGTAATAGCAAATCCAATATGACCGGATTGATAATAGTATATTAGATAGAGTATGGCAACAATGTTACACTTCCTCTATTTCAAGAGTCGATTTTGATCACCCGCCTTCTTTCGACAATCTTTGGCTGATTCTAACTTTCACGGTTTGGTATCTCAAGGTGGATGCCTTCGTGATTAATCACGGTAATGTAGTCAATTTTTTTTGTTCATAGATCAATGGGGAGGGTTCACATTCCACATCAGAGTAGAGAATAAATATTAAATATAAATTATCCAATCATCAAGATAAATATCTGAGAGTTTTCTCCACCTCGTTGAGGGTCTCAAGTTATAGCCGATGCAAATTAAATCATATTATATAAAAACCGTAATGATAATATTTCAGATAAAATTTCCAGTTGGGAAGTGTTCCGCTCCCCCATTGTAATCATATTGGAGGCTTTGTCCTTTATTAATTTTCTTACGAGCATACAACAAAACCACCGCATAGGTTCCGAGCCTTAGTCTAACACTTTGCACATTGGCGTGATTGGCTGAACCTTTTTTAACTCCATTGATGAATCTGGCAATGTTGCTGTATTCTCTCGGAGTAATGATTAGAGTCTGGTCCGCGTTCACCCCGCTTACGATCTCCATAAGGGAATCATCCTGGTCAAATAGGAGGATAGCCTTTCTTTTAGTGATGACCTCTCCGACATATTCACATATGATTGTTCCTTCTGGAATATCCTGATTTGCAATCACCTAGTACCCTACATTAGGCTTCACAACGAATTTAAAAGGTCCGATGGGCTGATGTTTATATTCGAGATATGCCTTATAATCAGCGGCTCCCATATTTTAAAGGCCAAAATCATTTTAGACATAATCCTTCATATTTTTAAAGAGGATATTTTATCGATAAGTCATGTTCTTAGAGTGTAAGACATAGAGCAACTACCATTTATATTTGGCAATCTCCTTCTAATTAAGTTTTTTGGGAGCAATAAGGCCGATGTCCGAGCCAAATTTAAATGGCTTTGGTATCTTTTCAGCGTTATTTTCATGTTGGTGGTGGTTCTAAGATAATTGGATTTTTAATTAATCTAAAAAATATTATGATAATTGTAATTTAATAAGAAGATGATATTTTGCAAGATTGTCTACCTCTTATTTCGTGGTTACAGGCGTGGCAAACACAAGAGTATTTTACACAATCGAAACAATGTAGATGAAAATACTTATCACATCGAATACACATTCTAAAGGTTGAATCAAAAACTCCTGTCTGACATTTTGTACATACCATCTTAGCTCCATTAAACATCCAGTAAAAATGATATTTAAAACATATAATAAGAACATATTAAGATAGAAGAAATACCATAGATTCGGAGGTTTCTTATTTGTTAGCTCTCTCTATCTTGATTCTCACTGATTTGCAGTTTCTACACTCCCATTTGATCTCTCGTTAATGTTTGGAGGAGTGCACTGATCTTTTTTTAGTTCTCCTGGAAACAATTTCAGAGCATTATTGATGATAAGAGTCTTCGCATATATTGCACTCCAGCATGTCATCCTTTTTCCGCCAATCCTCACACTTCTTGCAGATTCGCGCGTAACTGTATGCTTGCGAGGCGTGTCCGCCCTTGAGTGATCGGACATACTGATGTATTCGGTTGATGAATTATTATTTGGTGATTGAGGAATGGCGTAGCTGGTCTATGTATGTAACAATCTTGAGCTCATGGGACTCGGGCACGGACCGTTTGTAAATCTTGGGATGGCTAATTTTGTGAGTTGTCGTCTTGCCCATGGTTATAGTTCTAATTATTTATTTAGCTCATTGTAACTAATAATAATAATGGTAATTCACTATTTTTCAATTGATATAAATTGATAGCAACATTTTTTTAAATTTTAATATTAACTAGTGAATATGAATAAGAAGCTGTGCGAACTATTGAACTTCCATATTATGTTTACTAATATTGTTTTTCATCATGAGAGAAACCAAAATTGGCCAACCATATAGACAAATAAAGTGATATTAATTGTAGAAAATCTAAAGATAGAGTGTGAAATATATTTATGAGTCATAGTATAAAATTTTAAATGTTATGGAAGGGGGGAGAAAGATATGTTTTTTTGTTGTTATAAATATTATTTTCAATTAACATCATAGATATTAATATTATTATATTGTTTATTTAAAATTTACAAAACATTAATAATTCTAACATCTGGATTATTAAGACTTCTAATAATATAAATATTCACTGATAAATTATATTTTAAAATTTATTTCTTCAATCTCCTTTTACCATATATAAACAAATATTATTTTGGCATAGTACGGCCAGAAATTAGATTAAACAGATAGATTTACATATACATATATATTTTATTTAAAAATAATAAGGAATAAGGAAATAACTATTATAAACACAATAATAAAAGTTGGATTGCTATAATAAACTCAGGGCTATGTTAGTAAAATATTAAAATAAATTTAATAATTTGATTAAAAATCTACCCGAAATATTATTGGAACAACACCATTATGATTGCTTCTTCAAAAATTATCTGCCTTATTGCAATTATTTTATTGGCCCACAACCGATCTCCTGACGAATGGAAAGGAAGGACCATCTACCAGCTCTTGACAGACCGTTTCGCTAAAGGCGGAGGGTCTCAGGATGGCTGCGGCAATCTAGGAAACTACTGCGGGGGCAACTATCGAGGCATCATTGACAATCTCGACTATATCCAGGGAATGGGCTTTGACGCCATTTGGATTTCGCCCATCATCGACAACTACGACGGAGGCTATCACGGATATTGGGGGAGAAACATCTATGGTCTCAATTCTCAATTCGGCTCTGAACAAGATTTTGTCGACTTTGTCACTGCATGTCATGCAAGGGATATCTGGGTCATGGTTGATGTTGTGGGTAACCATATGGGCAATACCAACACTGATTACTCCAGGAATGCTCCCTTTACAGATGGTTCACATTACCATGACTACTGCATCATCAGCGACAATGACTTCAACACATACAATCAAGGAGCCATAGAAAACTGTCGACTTGCAGGTTTGGCTGATTTGAAACAAGAAAATGATTATGTTAGGACTCAGCTTCTTACCTGGATCAATCAATTGGTTAACAAGTACCACATCGACGGCCTGAGAGTTGATACCGTCCCCGAGGTCCCCAAATGGTTTTGGACCCAGTTCACCCAGAGTGCAGGATGTTATACTGTGGGGGAAGTATTCAACGGAAATATGGGATATGTTGGAGGATATATTGGCACAGTGACATCCATTCTGAATTACCCATTTTATTACTGGGTTAAAGACACTTTGTTTAATTACAAAGACATGACAAACCTTAGATCGTATTATTCTGAATGGAGCAAAAACACGAACGCCAACAACCTCAAGTATATGGCGCTGTTCATCGACAACCACGATAATGCTCGTACTCTCAGCATGGGTGGAGATTGGGAGTCAAAAAAGAAGCTATATAAGACGGCCCACGCACTTGTCTTGACATCAGTAGGGATTCCGATCGTCTATTATGGAGCCGAACAGTACTTCGCTGGAGGAAATGATCCAAACAATAGAGAGATTCTATGGCGTAATCTGAACACTGGTTCGGATATGTACCAATACATCGGCAAAATCACTTACGCTCGAAAGCAACTGCAAATCTGGAACTACGACCAGGTTGAGCGATATGTTGACGGTGAGATCTTCTGCTACAGCAGAGGTCAGATGCTGGTGTGTGTGACGAACAAAGTGTCTTCCTCTGTCTCCAGAGCCCTGACCTATCATCCTTTCAGCACAGGCCAGACCGTGTGCAACATCTTCTATCCCGCCACGGATTGCCAGACCATCACATCCACGGGAGTGCAGGTATATCTACAAAACGGAGAGGCTAAGATTTACACTCCTAAGTGATATCGAAGTATTGTATATTGCCTTTTAGTGTGAATTTGTGTTTATTTAAAAATACCAACTGCATAATGTACAATTTAGTATATATTATTACTTATGAATTTATCCGTTTCCTTATCAATTTTTTAAAAAAAAGAATTGCTTTTTTTTTAAACAAATATATAAATATATTCTAGTTGGAAAACATAAGTGAAGTCTAGAACCCGAACTAAAATATACATTCAGATCTTATTGGGTTACATCATTATTCGCCTAGACAAGTGCATTGCTTTTAACGAAGATGTTCATGAGTAAAAAAACTTACTCTCCAAACATAATAATTTACATCTCTCAGAAAAATAGGGACCCGAGTTTGAAAAACTAGACAAAGACTCTGCCGGCGAGGAGAGTCAGCGTTAGCATATGAGTCAAAGCCAGATTATGCCTTTAGGAAACGCGCAAGCGCATGATTCCAGAAAGACGCATGCTGAAATCCTCGACGATCCGCAACTCAGAGGTTCGAATTTCTTAAATAATATAAATTGTAATCTATTTTTTTTTTTATATACAGACTGCTTTTCATTGTGGGAGAGAACTAAAGGTGGAATTTTAAGCTGTCTCTGCTGCAGAAATAAAAACACCTCATATATCAACGAACTTGACGAGGCCGAGCGAGCCAAGCCGATCCAACTATCCGATGAAAGCATAAATAACCTGTTGAGAAATCAGATCGTATAACTGAACATAATAGAAACCTCCAGATTGGAGCTTGACCCTAATGTCGCACACCCATTTGTGAAGGTGCATTTTGTCAATAAGAAGACAGGGGCGTACTTCATCAAAAGCGAAAAGATGGAGAGTGCAATTTATCATATTGAGGAGAACACATATTGGTCCAAATAAAATAACGGGACATATGTAGCCTGCGAAAATGACTTGATTCTCCCATTTGCGACCAAATGTGTAGACTTTCGAAAGGAAGGAAATTCTCGAGGGGTCTGGAACGAGCGTAAGCCTAAAAATTAATTATAAATACTTAAACATTAAAACTATTTTTATTTTTTATTTTGAACCATTTTTATTAATCATAGGCTTCTACATCAATGAGGACGCTGCTAATCTGCTAACTCCAGAAACAATAATTCTTTTTTAAATTCTCGACTTTAACCCCCAGCTTCTCAAAGCTCGTCTTGATTCAGAGCTTGACAAAGACAATCTCTATCGGGTCGCCTGGGGCTTTCTTCGGCCAATCGGCATCGCCAAAAAGCATCTCGGTCTCGCCAAGCTCCAGTTGTACCGATACAAATTCCGCAACAATAACATGCCTGAGTAGTACCGAGCGCGTAGCTTTGTTCCAAATGTCTATTATGATTTTATTTGGCAAGATCATTAAAAATATGAGGGATACCTCACAGTCAAAGTTTCCCCTGTCTCGCGGCCTTAACAACGTTTCACCGAGCAACTAATGGCCCCAAGGCATCTATTTGAGATCTAAAGACCAGACAAGACTTACCTGGATCGGTGGAAACAAAGCGGAAGCAATCCGAATTAAAAACCAAAATAGGAAGCAGATCTATCTATAAATAAGAACCTTTTAAAGTATTACCGAATCAAAGAGTGCCTCGTTCCCGATAAGCTGGTTCACAAATTTCCGACCGCTCAGCTCGGGTGTCTGAGAGTTGTCATGTCCGATACTGGTTTATTTTGTGCATGTTCCGATAAAGACAAGACAGTTATTAAAGGCTACTCTTTAGAAAATTTCTAACATAAATTTACCTTTAAAGGCCATAAAAACATCATATATGCCATGTCTCTTTCGGAAAATTCAAAGCTGTTGCTCACGGCAGGCAGTGACATGTGTATGAGACTATGGAAGGTGCCAGATTTCACTGCTGAATTTATCGATATTGAAGAGTCTGATGGTTTCTTGCTAGCAGAGTGTTTACATCCTAGTTTTGTCTACTGTGCCACGATCTGCGAGGGGACCATCAAGGGCAGCATTCTTGTCATCACTGGCTGTTATGATGGCATAGTGCGACTGTGGACTATAGATCTAGAAGGAAGTGTTCCTTTATGCCGATAGATTCCTATTTTCTAAGAAGAGCCCCCACTTGGAAATACTGGCAACACTTTTGTCAGTAACTTGAGTTCTGTTGGGGCAGCTCCTCTGCCTGCATATCCATCTGCTCTTGTTGCATCCGATACCTTCTTTGTGGTAGGAGATTCGCATGGTTATCTTCATATTTTTGATTTTGACATAGGACTAAAAGACTCGTACCGAAAAAGGCTTAAAGTGACGGACAAGGAGTTTAAGGACGACCCGATTATTTGCCTTCACATTCTCAATAAGATGGAGCTGGTGGTTCAGTGCCGTGATAATATCATCAGAACTTGCTCCTTGGCAACTGGCCAAATAAAAGTTCTGAAGAGTTTCTTTGGTGCTCAATCAGAAAGTGACCCTATCCGTTGCTCAGTCTCCCCTGATAAGCAATATCTGATTTCTGGTAGTGAGGATGGGAAACCTGTGATGTGGGATATGCAGACGACCCAACAGATTCAACTGGAGCACTTGCAACTTAATATTGAAGGGCCTGTAGTCGAATGTGTGTGGAGCAAGAAGTTCAACTTGATCGTAATTTGCGGATTTACTCAAGAATGTCCTGTATTCCTCTACGGCTGTCAAGTGAAGCTTCAGGAGCAGCAAGCGATAATGGCTTTATTTCAACGCAATCCACCAAAGCCCACTTGACAAAATTATATTTTCCAAATATTTTATTGGTCTTATATTAATCTTTTATGTCTCAAAAATATCAATTTAGATGTTATATTTATATTTTTGATAAGCCAGGCTAATTGAGTTATTTGAAGTTTAAATTCAATAATATGAATAATTAAAACATAACAAAACTCGAAAATAGAACACATAATATAGAAACAAATTTTTAGATATCACTAATCTTTTTTTAGATCAAATATTGTACAATGAATTTCATCGATCCCACATCATACAACTGGTCCATCACTGGCTGTACCATCATCACTATTGTACTTCTCTATATGGTCGGCCTGAACTACGCCCTCTACAGCTACTGCCTCAATGATCTCATCGAAAAGTGCTATCTTCTCACGCGCGACATGAACCCTTACATCCGCATCGCCATTTACAGTTTCATGACGAACTTCACTCTCATCGTCCTCTTATTGGTGGCAAGTATTGTGGACCCAAACCCCATCGGTATCGAGGTGTCGCTGGAGTCAGATATGTTTCAGCTACTCATTGTTTGTTCCTATATCATCTATGTCGAGGAGAGCAGACAGACTATACTGGACAACTTCATCGTGTTGAGAGACTTGCTGTTTTACTCTGGCATCCTCTCGTTTCTCGCCATTTGTTTCCAATAACAAGTTTCCTCCAGCTATGCATGGATTCTGATTGGTTGCTTCGCGTTTTATTTGGTATTCCAAAATCTAAATTCTACGATCCAATATCATATTATGAATATTCTTGGATTGATCGAGGACCAGAGAGTGGTTAGTGCCTAGCTACTCGAAACCCAATAGATGATGAAGGTCGACATTAATGAACTATAGGATATTATTATTCAGAAGCAGGACGAAATTGATAAGGAAATCCACGACTTTAATATACTATTAAAAAGAGCCATACCAAACGAGAAGGCGAGAAGGATTCATAGCAACTTCGCAATGATAGTGATGTCGTTTAAAACGGCTATAGAATTTAAGAGGGAGAGAGAAAGAGAAGAGATGAATGACTTGTATTTGAAGTTCTGGATACCGAAGTAGACTGAATTGCTAGGTCAAAAAAAAAAACCTATCAACTAATAGACTGTGATAAACTTATAAAATTCAGGGATGATACCAAATAATCGAAATAATAATATCATTGAAAGCAATGAGAACAATAATGGTTTATGCAATTAAAACAGTTTTGGAATAGAAGACAGCAAACCAGATGTTAGCAGCCCTGAAGCTCTGGTAAAGGATGGAATTCTGGGAGACCCGTAGTTTTTGCGTTAGATAGAATCTGAAACCTAAGCACATCAAATCTTCTTGATTATAAAATACTTGTACTATCCTATCTACTGGATGTCTGGTTCCACAGGGCGACTCAAGTACCTGGCTTACTTGTTCTCAGTTACCCTCATACTGATAGTTTGCGTGTTTTTCAACTCAGCATGCAGATACATCGCCAAACCTTTGGAAGCCAGTGAAGCTGTTGGGTACATATTTGGCTTATTTCTATTTCTCCCTAACTTCCGCTACTTCTATAAAGTATCTCACAAAACTGACTACGATTTTCTCAATATATTTTTGCATTCGGCAATATTTAAGTCGAGTTTCTGCATTGGCTTGGCTCTGCTCATCAATATGATGGTAAATGGCCAATCCTCAACATCATTCGATTACGGCATTGGTGGCCTGGCCAGTATAATTCTGGTGAAATGCGGGACTTTGGGTATATTCATAGCAGTCATGATTTTCAGGAAATTTGCTATGAGAAAATAAAACCTTAAAATACTTTCAAGCCTATTCGTTGTGGGTTATTTACTTTCGATAGCACTAAGCCTTCAAAAAATAGCATGAACCAAACTTACTACTTATAAAAAAGTGCAAATAGTTATTTTTTATTTTTATTTTTATTTTTCTCTTTCTCTCTTTATTTTTTAATTGAATCAATCATGCATTAATACTAAAAAAAACATAAATAATGATTCATTTTGTGAGTTCATCATTTTCGAGAAAAAATATTCTTTAGTTTATTGCACCAATAGGTAGTTTTTGTCTTGAACATTTGGAAAAATCCTTGACTTTGGGTCTAATGACGGGTTTTAGACCCAGTAATCAAATGATCATCGTCATCTTCGATATAGGCTTCAACCATAGTTTTTGCCACCTTCTGTCTCTTCTGCTGTTCCTTTGTCTCTGCAATTTTGATCTAAGCTAACAGATCAGCGACGTGGGTCTTCATTTCAGGATCGAGCAGTGCCACCTTTTTTAGATCAATGCGGCTGAGATCATATCTTTTGGTATGCTTGTAAGCCACACCTCGGCGGTAAAGTGCTTTGACATGTTATTTATCAACATCTATAATTTTGGTTGCAATCGTAGCAGCCATTTCGTATTGAGACATCTTCAAGTAGCACATACTCAGGTTTGAATAGCATGGAATCTAACAAGAAAGTAAATGATGTAAAAAATTAATGGTAAAATCTTAAATATTGCCAAAAAATACGATGATTTATTTTAGCATGTCTTGTGCCTGCGGAACATTAAGTTTGCTATCTTTGAATAAAAATTCGAAAGCCATGATTGCCTTCGAATAGGACTTCGACGCTTTCATGAAATCCCCTGTGAGCAGATATTCGTTGCCCTTTTTCCTCTCGAAGTCTGGGATGTCTTTTTGATCTAACTAAGAAGTAATGAAGCAATAAAATTATTTACGTGATCATAGTTGTAATTATCGGCTTGCGGATCAAGAGGTAATCGTTCGGCTTATGTGGTTGGTGGTATCATTTACTATTTATCGATGTCGTGATGTTATAATACTTTTTTAATATAGTTTGTCAATAATATTCTAGAACAAGATCAGTATGATTTTAAAAACTGTTATATCCGAAACCACAGTTATTTTCGAAAAGCTGATTCAGACATTTTTTTTAAATCACAAACTGGCATCTTTCTATATTTTTATTTTTCCAAGTTTAGTTATCACTACTTAGTTAGCTCCAAAAAAAAATCAAATAATATTTTTGTATATCAATCGCCTACTATTGATCAATAAAAAAAATCGTACTGAACTCTTTGAAAGAAATTGTTTTTTGTCTTGATTTATCTGTATTCTTTTTGTATTACTCTGAAATTATCATGTATAAATTAAAATGAAACCTGAATATAAATTTATTCCTTACCTCCAATAGAGGGACTCTGTGGGCCACCTCATCAAAAATATCCCTCCTCTCCATACTCAGTTCGCTCAAACTGCAAAACATCTCTACGACGAACATCTGAAGGCCGCAGATAAGAAAATAAACTACAGTCGATTTACAGAATCCGCAAGGCCACGTCATAAAAATAGCACCATCATTAACTCCAGCTATAATCATAACAACTTCACTTTCGAAGCACAGCTTCTCAGAAACAAATAATGGAAACAATACGATCAGCCAGTCACATCCAAGCTGACAAGGGACACCGCCTCTCCCAGAAAAATTCGTATTTCTCACAGATAAACCATCGAGCACGATACAAATTTAGTCATTCCCCAAAGAAACGCAGATCCAGCAGCAACCATAAGAAGGGCTCAATCTGCCTTTGTCGTAAAGAGTTGTTCCAAATCACACCTACCTATCATGCAATCCGAGTAGTATCTTGACTTGAATCCCCAGAAAAAGTCAGCACACATCCCAAGAGCGTTTCTGGGTACTCGGAAGCAAAGTTTATTTGACAAGAAGAATACCAAAGAGTACGTCGTAGATGAAGCTGAAATGCGTAAACTTGTCGAGATGACGAGCAAGGAAGGCAGGGCGAGAAGGCTCTGGGAGGATCTTCCACGGACAGCTAGGTTAGGAAGCTTGTCGACCAGAGACACTCCCGAGAACATGCACGAGAGGTGGAAAGAGTTGGAGAATAAGGTTTCTGGCATTAAAAAATCAATTGAAGGCATGAAACTATGGCCATGATGTTTTGGTTATTGTATAATTGTTGCGAGAGACTATTGCCATTTTTATTGGCGAATAAGTTTTAAAAAAAGTTAACAACATATTATTTATGGTAATTTCAATTTTTGACCCTTATGTAAATCATAATCAAGTGAGAGAAAGATAGAAAAGAATAATGAAATTATAAAAAAAACAAATAATAATTTTTAAAATCTATGAAAGGAAGTATAAAGTACTTGTTCCTGATCATCAGTTTAGTCAGCTTCTTTTGCTTGAATCTTCGTGCAGATTTCAACCTGGGAATAGGCATTTTCGGGTACCTCGCCTGGGAAACGATAATCCCCGTACACCATTAATTCATCTTACTTCTCATACAATCTTCAATAAATAATAATACCAGTTTTCCCAAAAGGTACGCATACTTTATCTCCTCTTAATATCCTTGATCGCAGATGTCGTCTGGCTGATTTGCTACCTGCCTTTATGGATCTAACTTAATCAAAGGATATTTGAGCTCGTGCAAATCGCCTCTCTTGTCAACATTGCGATCAAGGTGATAATGCTCATCGTAATGGTGTGCACTGAATAGGACTGCAAACGTACCTTCACATGGTCAGGCTTGAAGAGCAATAGCACTTCATTCTTCAAGGCGTCAGAGAGACGGCAAGAGGAAAACAATAGTAAAGTGTGGTACGAGTGATAGATTGTTTGGTATTTTTTTTCTAAGCCTGCCCAGCCGGTACTATTTGATTTGAAATTAAAGCTATACCAGCTAACTTGGGATATACTGAATAAACAATAACTTGTTAATTAATTATTAACTTGTTTTTGATTTCTCAATTTTATGTAGAATATAACTTTTTCGGATTCAATATCAAATCATCACTCCTTTTTCATAAAAATATATTAACTCTAACTTTTGCAATATCCTTAGTGGGCGGATTATTTTTTTGGATTTTTATGGAATACAAGTTGAAGTTACAGGAAGCCCCCCGACTAAAACAGTTGGTCCTAACTCATTGAAAATAAGTGAAAGATTTATTTTCCCTGTGTTCAAAATATTTTTGTTATGAATGTGTTGATTGGGTCGAATTGATACTTTGCAATTTTTATAAAAATATGTTTTCACCGCAATATTTAAACTTATTATCCTATACGATCCTACCTATTATACCGTATTGAGTCGGGCTTCGTCGATCAGTATTTTTGTAACTTTTTGTTTTTGGTGTATTAAATATTTGGATATAGAATGAATCATAAGAATTCATAAACTTAGCATTGCTAAAAAAATATAATTATAGAATAAATAAATTGGATCTAGTTTAATCAAATGATTGCTGCAGACGAGCCGGATATAGTCGCGGAATGCAGCATCTGCTGTTTGCCTCTCTCAAAGTCAGTCTTAGACCTTGGATGCCACCAGTACCATCTCGGCTGTCTTGAACAACACTTTGACCAGTAAGTTCACCACATAATTAAGTATATAAAGTTTTTTGTATCCGACTTCGGTTGAACTGTAGCCAGATTAGCTAAAGACATTTCCCAATCACCTGTCCTGAAGAAGGGTGCTGTAATGAGATTTAACTTAGCATCTTCAAGGTTTTGAATTTTACCATGTAGGAGAAATTTTACAGTGCAGCTTTGTCTGAATTCATCCTTCGAAACCAAGGAAGTCTTTATACGTGCCCCACACCGAACTGCAACTATGCTTTTGAGAGGGTGGACAGAACTTGCAAAAAACCAACAGATCCACGAGGAAAATGTCTCGAATGCAAGAAGTTTTACTGCTTATGCAATAATGACTACATATGTCCGAGTTGCCAAAAACCCTACTGTCTGGATTGTCGGGCGGCTCACCCCGGACTCAGCTGTTTTAAATATCTCGCAAACCAGAAGGTTGACCATAACTTTAATGCCTTCGTAGACCTTTTAAAGAAAAATAATTATCGAAAATGTCCGAAGTGTTATTTTTGGGTCGAGAAATCCTTTGGATGCAACCACATGGTCTGCAGATGCAGATATGAGTTCTGCTACCAGTGCAACGGAGAATACCAAAAATGTGCCTGCCTGTTGAAAATCAACGCACAGCCAGACCCAAAGATATTTCCAAAAAAACAAACAATCTACCAGCCATTGGTTTCAAAGTTGAAAAAGCCTGCCAAAATCTAAAACATACCCATGCAATTGTTGAAGACTAAGTCCTTTTCCTTCGATCTCTGCTTCAAGTGTCATAAATCCTCTGGAAAGTGCGACTGTGAGAAGGCGATAGAAAACAACAGTATTGGGCCAGTGAAAGTTCTCCCCTCATTAAGAATGCCTATTACTCGAGCAAATCTAAAGACAGAATGGAATAATTAATATAAAAATAACTGTAACAGGAAACTAAGAATGATCTCTATTAATTTTGCTTCTGACTTCTCAGGTATCTTTAGGAAACGACTTCGAGGTGTTTCTAAACGTTTAACTAGTTTTGATATAGATGATTGAAATAATCAAAAATGCCAAATCAAAATAATAACAATTTAACTAGGAATTATTTTTTTATGGTTACAAGTAGTTTTCACATTATATTATTTTGGCTAAATATAAAAAACCACAAATATAATTAAAAAATGAGAGGGTTAAACTAGCATCCTATCTATAAAGATGAGTGGGCAATTCTGTACGAGAAACAAAGGCAATAGGAATAACGCTTAAAGGCATAGTAGTTGCAAAGTGAGAGACTCAGAAAAATCGCAGTCAAGTAAACTCCCCTTTTAATATATCAATAATGAAACCTCCACATCCAAGTTAATATTTATTAGGAATTCTCTCGACCAACATATTTAAACCAAGAAGTTGAACTCACAGGACGAGAAAGTCATCGATCAGGTTTATTTTCAGCATATGATGCGGTAAAGGGAAAGGGCAGAAGAAGAGGAAAGACGAAACAAGCAAATGAAACGAGAGCAGCGCATCGATATGGAAAGACAAAACATGACCATGCTGATGGGGATCAACGCTCTCAACTCTCACATCACGCAAAAACAACCTTCTGGCCCTCAAAACAGTTTGCCCATTGGCCTTGGACGAGAACAATAAATGCAAATCAAGAAATAATTAACAAAACAACAGTTCCAGCAAGAGATCAAAGAACAATTGGCGATCAAGCAATACAAGACGATGTAAGAAACAGTCAAGCGAGAAGGGCTTTAAAAACTCAACAAAGGATACAACGATGAGATGGACCAAAATAGAATGAGAGAGATGAACAGAAATCGTAACCACTTTCAGAACATGGGAATCTATGATTATTACAACTATTTGGCTGAGGATAAAAAAAGAAAAGAAAAAGCACTCCTTCACAAACTTGTCGACGAGGGGGCACTTGTAAAACAGCAGGAATAGGATTAGAAAGCCAGGAAAAAAGAGGCACAGAAATATCAGTCGGCTGAAATGATCAAGGATTCACTAGCCTAGCAAGTCAAAAAGCATGAGTTGGAGAAGAGAAGCCCGAGATACAACCCAGAGGACTATTCCTATGGGGTGATCAATGGGATGTTCCAAGACAAGACCAAACACTACGACAAAAAATAGTATCTCCAGTATCTCAAGCAGCAGTAGGCAGAACAAAAGATGTCTCGATTGGGCGCTAAATATATGAGTGACCAGTAATATCGCATCAATGCACAACAGCTTAATGTATCACTCTACTTTCACATTTGCCCTTATATTTTTAATTATTATTTTATAGAAAGCTGTAAATGGAGACTATAGCAATCCGAACTACAAAGATCGATCCCCTTCGAATATTGGAAACCAATAGGAGTTAACTCGGAAGAAAGACAGCCTATACTTCAACGGGAGAATATCGCCAACGAACTCATCTCATCAAATTGACTCAAATTCGCCTATGCCTTATATGAATAATACCGTTCACCCCCAATTCCCAGCAGACAGCGAAGAAGCAGAACTGATTCGAATGAAGTTATAGAGGCTGAAAGCAAATCCCATTATATTCAATAACTGACTCAATTTTACATATCTACATTTTTTAAATTTCGCCTTTGTCGATGAAGACATAATATTTTAAAATATACATCAAATTAATATGGTAATTTCAAGGGTAATTAATATATTTTCTGCTCTTAATTATCTAACAAATAATTTTATTCCTAAAAGGAAAAAATAACAATAATTTTGGCAATTCGATATAATCTGTTCATAACGTACATTGATTTCTGTAAAAAAAACTTAAATATGTATTATGATATTAAGCGAACTTCACCTTCCAAAACAAGTAATTAAGAATACATAACTCATGCTCGCTGGCTAACTGCCTCTACTGTAATTATACTTACTTAGGATCTCGCTCTGTCTATAAGGAATCTACTACACACTTCGAGCCTGCTGGCTCGATCGTCGAAGCCAAAGCCCCGAATCTCGAAAAAAGAAGGAGTGTTATGTTTCTATACAATGTATCGTTTTCTTAACATAACCAGAGATTAAACATTCATTACCTTATTTTTATTTTTATTTTTTTCCTCATAGATTATATATTTACAAGTTATGTTTTTTATGATCTTTAGTTTTGGGTGGGAACGGGAAATAACTCGGCGTTGGTAAGAAGGGTCTTAGAAACAAGAGATAATTGGGTGGAGGTTGTGTAATCAGAAAAGTGCCATTTTCGTTGGGCTCAGACTCACCGGAGTTTTAAATATCCTCTTTTGAGCAACGGATATACTCGTGAGCTTGTGAACCATTTCGAATTCCATTACGAGATCTCGGATAAGGCCAACCTGATTCGAAATCTTAATGAGTATTGCGATAACACCGCAAAGATCAACATGTTTACTATTACTCCTCCCACTTTCATAATCGATTTCTCTGACATATTCTGCGACAAAGCAATAAATTAATTCATGCTTTATTATTGTAAGTACTACCCGAAATCTAATAATCAAGGAGATGTAAATAGGATGAAGATGGAATACCTCAAACACTTCAAAAGCATGATTACAGGCACTGGGCATAAACATAAGCAGCTCAGCAATAAATATTGTCAATTCAATATGATGGATACCTATATTGATAATAAAACCAATGGATACATGTGGCTACTCAAGCCAACCTCGCTCAACCGAGGCAGAGGGGTCAGGGTCTTCAGCGAACTCAACACTCTCAAGGAATATTTCATTTAGTACACACTAGGATATATTGAGAAGCCTCTAAACAAGGAAGCAAATCGTAACAATAACCCCGCTACATCCAACAAATAAATAAATGCATCAATGACTAATTGTACTCCGACTACGTCAGCCACGACTGCGACCACAGCCACTTCAGCCCCTTCTCTCATAAAAACCGATGCCTTCATCCTCCAAAAGTATATCGAGAGGCCATTACTAGTAAATCACCGAAAGTTCGATATCCGCACCTGGGTGCTTGTCGACCACTAATTCAATGTATACTTTTTTAAGTAAGGGTATATTAGAATGAGTTCAGAGTAGTATGACCTTTCTTCAAAAAATATCCAAAATAGCTTTATTCACCTCACCAACAACGCAATTCAAAAGCATTCTGAAAACTACTGTAAATTTGAATCTGGCAATCAGCTCAGTTTTGGGCAGCTCTAAAAATATTTGGCTACTAGTTACAAGTAAACCATCGACAAGCAGGCAAGTGAAGGAGTGATTAGTTCGAGCGGCGAATTCTTTCAGGTGATCAGGTAGAGAATGAAGGACATCGCGAAATTGTCTATGCAGTCAGTCAGAAGAAAACTCAATCCTTTGAACAGAAAGCAGTGCATGGAAATATTTGGGTATGATTTTATCCTTGATGAGGAGTTGCGAGTGTGGCTAATATAAGTTAATACGAACCCTTGCTTGTAAGAAAGCAGCCCTTTATTAGGACAGCTTATCCCACGAATGCTGAGTAATCTATTTTTTTCGAATTTAACACATCATATGTATGCCTTAATTTACTATTCTTAGATGATGCATTTAAATTGACCATCGACATTGTTTTTCCTAAATGGAATCAGATCGCGGAGACACAGGCAAACAAGATCAAGATAATCTAGGTCAAAGTACCGCAGAGGGTGGTTGATAAAAAGAGTGCAACTTTCAAAATCGATGGCTATGATGATGATCTAAATATGTGGGATATAATCATGGGCCAACAAAACAAGTGAGTGGATAAAAAACCATCATTTGATACAGATTTCTATTGATAATCTCCAATCTTAATAATTTGTTTTTTACCAGATTTCTTTACAAAAATATAACAGCTCTGGTTAAAAGCATAATGTATCAGCAATCAAAACATAATAATCTCTATTTCTTTTTGCTATAAGCACTGAATTGCAAACAGCCACATACAACCATCCTTTGTTTCTTGCATCTCGAACAGTTATCTAGTTTAACAGATTGTGAGCAGACTGGGCAAATTCTCCCAACAAGTTCTTCCGCCTGTTTTTAGTCCAGCCATCTGTACATAATATCTGTCCGAATAGTGTATTTAACGCCGTCCAGCACTGGTTCGCCGGAGTGGCACCAGTTAGTCTGCTTAAACACCACAGCAGTTCCTTCAGTAGCAGCGACGTCCTTGATAAATTCTTCATCGAAAAACCTGGTTGATCCTCCTTTAGGAACATTGTTCAAATATATCTGAAGAGTCAATACTGATATCTCCGTTTTAGATCTTGGGAATCTCCCGTCAATATGCTCACGGAATTGATTATTTTTGTCGTACTTCAGAAACCTTAATCTTTCATTAACATTATCCAAAACTGCTCCTTACTGGCACAGTGGCAGGAAAGGAAGCAGAGCCTTTAATATTTTTTGTGAAGACGATAGGTCGTCAAACATCACTCGTTTGTGATCGCGAAATGACGGGTCATAAATACCCTGGCCTTGCACGCCTGTATTGACCAAAGCTTTTCCATATCCGAACTTTTAAGATTGGTTGATGAGCATTTTGCAGCTGTCCTTTGTGATAAAATTTTTAATTACCCATATTTCATGACCAACAATATCTTATCTAGCAGGTGCCTCCCCCATGATGAAATTAGAGCTCATATCTGCTTGGCTTGACTCTTGCACTAAATTGCGTTGCATCCTATTAAAGTTAAAACTAAACACTACAGTAACACTTTATTGTTTTAGCTAATGATAAGAATAAAAACTGGAATGATATACATTAGTCAATTACTCCTTTGGAATATATTTTATCGAGAGTTATCAGAATAAAACTAAGTCATTAATAGCTCACATATTATTTTTCTTGTTAAAAAAATGTAATTGTTTTTTTTATTGATAATTGGAACTATAAATATATATATTCTTTAAATCGATTTATTGCTCAATACAATATGTTTGTTTGATCAAAATGTTGTCGCTTTCAAGCAATGATTGGATTCGGGTAATCCACCAAATCAGGAAGATGAACTTTCGATAATTGTGATTTCACTTTTGCGTAATCTCTAGGTGTAAACACATCCTTGGTCTGGCCAGTATAGGGTTTGGCCATACCGTTTTTTATCATGAATTCCGTAACGTTCAGGTCTTCACCTGTTGCGGTTCTCAAGTATACAACTCCCAGAAGTCTCCCATATTTGTCAAAACTGCCAAACTCGATCTTTACAATTCGATTCTTCATCTTCTCAGTCAAGATATCTCTTGTCTTTTTTGCGTACTAAGCCAATTCTGCATTATCAGACTTTATCTATGGGGTATCTACACCGTTGATGCGCACCTTAAACCGTTTCAAAGCATTGTTTAAGAACATCACAATCGTCATGGTGTCTCCATCGTAGATTGAAATAACTTTACAGAGATGAGTCTCATAATTTAGACTGAACGCCGGAGCGTTTTCGCAGAGTTGCAGCTCGGAATACTTCGCAGGTTATAACGGATCGAGAGGTTGAATCTTTATTTGTTCAGTCAAAAATTTGGCGATTCTATTGGCTTATTTTTTGGCATTAGTAGTAGTAGCCTGGTCTGCTTTAGGTTCTTCTGCCTTCTTTTTCGCTGGAGCCTGCCTGTCAGATTTTCTTTTTTAAATTTTAGGAGGCTTGACTATCTTTTTTGTGGCTTTCCCTTTATTTTTCTGTTTGGCACCACTGTCTGAGTCTTCTTCTTGGTATTCACTTTCATCTTCACTATCTTTTTTAAATAATGTATATTGTAGAATGTGCAATAAATTGTAGAGTCACTCCAATGAAGTAATGTTTTTTTTTTGAATATATGTTCATATTTACCTACAGAATCCGAATTCATTATTTTTTGTCTTGGTAAGGTCAAAAAAAATATTGTAAATGCTTGTATGTTTATGTGTTTTTTTTAATTTAATTTAATCCTTGTTTATATGTAAGAGTGATACTTAGTTAAAAAAAGATACGCATAATTTAATTAAATCTAAAAATAAATACTAATGATAAACTACTCAGAAAAATTCAATTTATATTCAGATATTTATTATTTACAAAAAAAAAAGCAGACAAACTAAAATAAAAAACAAATAATTTTTGAAAATAGACTTTTAAGCACCATTTTTTGACGCCTATTTTTGGAATCAAAAGTCTTTTTTTGACTTAACGCCTTTTTATTTTTCTAATTTTTCCGCAATCTTTGACCAACAAAATATATTATCCTTGACATACCCTTCTCTTTATATTGCTTGGTCCAGTAATTATCTATACATGTCATAATTCGGCTCCGCATCAAAATACGTTTTTCGAGCATCACTCAGAAAAACCTAAAATTATGTAGGCAATCCCTTGCATAACATCTCAACAGATACAGACAATTTCTTCTCCATTATGCGTTAATATTTTTATTTCTTGTTATTGGCTTTCAGATTTTGCCACGGCAGACTGCCTTTGAGAAAATATATTAAGACGTAGGCTAGAGATTCGATGTCGTCTCGTCGGCCCTGCTCGATCCCGAGATGGGTATTGAGGGACGCGTATCTGGCAGTTCCCGTCAAAAGCTTATTATCACGGTAAGGGATATGACTACCATCTTTAGTGATGTACTTTTTAGCCAGTCC
The DNA here is from genome assembly GCA_022606495.2 of Halesus radiatus. Taxonomy (NCBI): domain Eukaryota; kingdom Metazoa; phylum Arthropoda; class Insecta; order Trichoptera; family Limnephilidae; genus Halesus; species Halesus radiatus. The sequence goes on along the minus strand of JAHDVE020006432.1, from coordinate 4,011 downwards.
GAAATCAATCAAATAGATCGTATGAGATTTAGAATGGGTTCCTGTCATTAAAATATTTTTAATCAATGGGTTGTTAACTTAAATGGAGATTTCATTTACCAATGAGAAAATTATCAGGTTTGATGTCTCGGTGGATGAATTTCTTGCTATGCACATATTCGATGCGGTCCATTAATTGTAACCCTATCATGAGTACTGTCTTCAGGTCAAATTTGCGGTCGCAAAATGTGAATAATTATTAAATGCACGGACCTAATAGATCCATCACCATAATGTTCCAATCTCCCTCAGCATTCGAATAGTAAATCTATCAGATACGGTTTACTATAGATAACTAACCATATCGTTACCTGCGGGATTCCTTTTTCCACTGGGCCTTAATCGCTATTTAAATAAGCTAATAGTTTGGCCTCGTAGAAGAGTTGCGGATGACTGGTCTTGACTGGTTCGAGCTTGACCGCCACCTCACAATTGTTTCTGGTATTGATTGCGAGGAATATCTCTCCGAACGCTCCTTGTCCGAGTTTTTTTGTTAGCTTGTATACTTTGCCGACTATTAATTACATTCTTATAATTTCCTTTTATAAAATATATTATTAAGTCCACTTGCGTGTATAAATATCTATATACAAAAGTAAAGTGATAAAAAAGGAAAGCAACAAGAGATAGTATTTAATTAGATTAGTATCATGTTAATTTATGGTTGCTTTTGATGTTCGACTTACTCGAAAAAAGACTAGTTCTGCGAGTGGCGTTTCGTTCAAGGATTTTTATCTTCATATGTTCCATGAACTTGTTCCAGCTCAGGTATCGGTACTGATACAGCACCCTTATCTTGATATATTCGATGCTCTCTGGGTGCTTATTCTCCACATCTACATCGTTGAGAGCGGATAGTATGTTCGAAATATTAAACTCTTCTTCAGGGTTGAATCTACCGGTCTATCTGCTCGATTTTTTTAGGGTTTAATAAATGGTTTCTTTATTTGATCCGACAAATTTCTGAGCTAAGCTTAAATTAGTCTCGTTGATTTCGATATTGGCAAGGTCGTAGGGCTTGACCAACTTTTCAAATGTACTCCACAAAACCAGACAACTCGCACACTCATCAAAGTCCACCCATGCTGTAAGGTTCGAGTCATCCTCAATAAGATATCTGGCGAGGAGGAGTCTGGATTATTTACTCTCTACTTTGAAGGGTTCAAGGCTGAGCATGCGCATTGCATCCCCCAGTGAGATCTGTTCTTCGTTTTCGTGGACGATTGACTCTCTCACCTTATCAAATGATATATTCTCAAACATAAACTGGTTCCGCAACTCTTCTCCTATTTTCTTTACGTGTTGGTAAGTAACAACCTTGGGACTTTTTTTAAGTCTCTCTTCGATGTGTTTCTTCTCCTTGGTTCTTTTGCCTTAATGTGGTTGGGTTGTTTCAACCTTTTTCGTCTCGAAAAGTAAAACCTCGTGCTTTTTCAGCAGTAAAAAATGTTATTTTCTTAGCTTTTCAAAATTGTCTAACAACACATTCTTTTATTTGGCTTCAGTATTAATTTTATCAGAGTTTTAGGTAACTGATTCTTTAAACTTTCTTTCTAAATCTTCGACTTTCTTCTAAAGTACCTCGATTTTGAGGTGTAATCTGTTGGTTTCTCTCTTAGCCTCTTCGAGTGAAGATTTGGGTACATATTCTGCCTTCGACTTATCTTTAATGTCAAGTGTCCTTAGCAGATTGATCTCTCCTTCGAGGCAGTTCAGCTTATATTTATACCTTCTATTTTATTGGAAGAGTTGCTTATTATATTGTTAGATTCTTTATTTTTTATTCTATAAACAGAAAGTTAAAGGATATCGACTCCATAAATACACAACAAATAAAATTAGATATGTGATATAATTTTCGATGAATATGTTTACAATAAGTTGGTTGATTTTATTAGCAGTAAAATTGTGGGCGACTTCGGTATCTATTTAGTTTTCCTCAGTCCTGACTTGGTACTTAATGGGTTCATTGCATGTTTCGTGCTGTGTTGTATCTGAACAATATCTCTCTTGATACAGCCGACATTTAATATTTAGTTTCTATATTTCCTGATGGGCTAAGGCAATCTATGCTTTCAATTCGTTTATTCGAGTGAATTTGGTCTATATTTTTATATTATCAATCTGGTTTCGAAGATTCATTATTTATTATTCAAGCCGCAGGTTTCTCTATTTAAGTTGGGAAATCTGCTGGAAGCTCGAACCAGGGATATCCTCAAGGTCAGCATCCTCTAAAGTTCTTGTTCGAAAATTACCAGATTTATTCATCTTACGCTGTTCTTTCTAGATGAAATAATGAAGGATATACAAAATATTAAAGTTATCGAATTAGGCAATGGTGTGACAATACCTCTTGTGAAATCATTTTCGCCTTCACCATCTGCAGTTTATCTTTGAAGCCATGAACTTATTTTTTCAATTGTTGATTCTCAGCGTACAGGTCCTCCTTGATGCTTCTAAAATATTTTTTAATGAATAGGATTGGTAGTCAGATTTGACCCAGTACCTTCTATTGAAGGATATGTTTTGGAAGTGCCGATCTTTTCTTGAGCGAGAAACGGTTGGTCTAGGTCGCTTCTCGATGGGTGAGGACGAGCTTGGTCATCGCAAAATTATCGTAGCTGGAGGTCATTGGTTGGTGTGGTGACCTGGGAGAAAATATTGGATGCATTCGATTATTGCCAAGTTAATTAAAATGATTTTCCACAAATAATACAATTATCTATTTTATTCTCTTTATAGACTAATATAAACATAGTTACGTGTTTGTTTAATAAAACGTGTTTGTGCGTTTGTTGAATATATTTTCTAGATGAATCTGATGTATTATTTCTATTAATCCCATCTATAACATTGGATATCATTTCGAATAGAAATACATAATTTGTATTTCAAGATTTTGCGATTAGTTAACATGCACGTTTTAGCCCATAATAACGTATTTGTTTTTTAATATGCATATATATCTCCCAAAAAATCAAAGAAAATGACGAGTATTTTCTTAGAAGATTATTTAATAAAATATATAAATACATAAATATATAAATATATGAATTGATATTTTCACCCCTTTTTTTTAATAATATTTAAGTTTATACGAAAATAGAAGAAATCCTACTCATAAAATGTCGACTATTGCTTCTAGATTTTCTGATCGTACCCTTAAAGCGGCAGTTGATGCCATATTTTTGAAGTATGACTCTGACAAAAGCGGGACTCTGGAATTCCCTGAAATTCGGACGATCGTAGCGGATGCGTTTCGCGGCATGGACAACAAAAAAGATGTTAAGGAGGATGAAGTCAAGAAGTTCTTGGGCGCAGTTGACCAAGACAACGATGGTAAAGTAACAAAGTAATAATTGTTTGGAGTATTTAGGAAGATTCTTGATTCAGAAACTTGACGTTGATCATATCGTTTTTTTTTTATGTTTTGTCTCTTTGCATTTTGCTTTATTAGCAAGATAATAACATGTCTGGAATAATTCATAACATTTCGAATAGATATTTTCTTTTCTTTTGGAATTTTTTTTTTTTTTTTTTAACAATTCATTTATGAAACGGTATTAATAAAAATAAAGTTATTAACAAAATTATATTTTTTTTTAAGTGAAAAATCACATAAATTACTAGTCCTATCTATCATAATGCACTTTGAAACGCAGTTTAGGATCAGCCGGCTTTTCAACAGGACGTAGCAAAACAAATAACCCCAACCCCAACCCAACCCCTTCCCTTCACCCCTCCCCCCCCGATCTCACTTACCCTCCACTCACCTCCCCATATCCCCCATACCCCCCCTCCCATCTATCCCCCCTCAACTATCCCCAAAATTTTTTTTTAAACATTTTAGAGAAACTTATTGTTGTTTTATATCAATTAAGACACACACACAAAAAAAAATATTTATGACCGTTATTGGTTTTATATTAAAAAAAACACTTTTTTTTTATTATAGTTTTTTATTTATGACTT